>AWUE01016261.1:0-34339 GCA_001974825.2 Corchorus olitorius | reverse complement strand
TAGCAATGTACATCTACTAGAGGATTTCACTCTTCCCAGCCTGACCACTTTAAATCTCTGTTATTGTCGTTTCCAGGATAATATTGGTGAGCCCGTTTCAATAGACCCTTTTGTAGGACTTTTCAATCTCAAGAGTTTGCACATACATAGCTGTTCAATATTTAGGGTCAGAAATTTTAAAATTAGCCGACCTCAACTTGCTAGTTTGACCATATCAGGACTTTACCATTATTATTACCAAGGTAAAGTTGAGATTTTTGCCCCAAAACTCTGTTTTTTTAAATGGGTTCTTCAAGTGAACTTGTCGGATAATCTTGACTTTCTGCACTTGGCAATGGCGGATATTGATGCTGATTTAGCACTTGACTTAAAAGGCACTCTTGGGTTGGATCAATATCTTTCAATATACCTGACAATATTTACATGGCATGTCCAAACTAAATCATGGTTCAAATTATTTCAAAGGGCTAAATTTGAGAACCAGCAGTATGGTTTCAAAGGGTTATAATAGTTCCGTTTTAACAGCAATTGCACCTACATTAAATCCCCAGCTAAGAGTAGAAATAAAAATGATCTCTTATCTTTTTTTGATAAGGAGAAATGATCTCTTATCTAAAGTGAAATTTGTTAGGAGTAGAATCAATTTAATAGCGCCCAATTAATTTTATAGAAAATTCCTTCAATATCCAAAATATTTTTCTTTCCTTGTTACATTTTTTTTATTTATAATATTCTAAAAAAGTTATTTTCAGAAAAATAATAGCAATTGGGTTGAGAGACCCAAAATAGTAATAAAATAAAATGTAGGGAGTCCAAAAGAAGGTGGAAGCAGCTGTTATAAGCATTAGAATTGGGCCTGGCCCAATTTTAATTGAAAATAGCCGTTAAAGATAAAACGCCTCGCGTTATTAAGACGCGATGTAAACCGCTCTCCACTTTCCAGTTATAAATTTTCTTCATAATTCTACCGTTGGTTTTAACTTTTAAGTTCGACGAAAAGAAAAAAAAAGAAAGAGGGCTAGAGCGCGGAATTTGTTTTTGAATTTTGATTTCCAAAAGGGCAACGGGGCAAGATCGGGAGACGAATGACGAGATTCTTCGTTTCTTTTTCTATTTCTTTTAGATTCTTTTCGAAAATCTTTTATACTAGTTTAATGTTTCTGCAAATTTTTTACTTTGATCTTCCTTCAAAATTTCTCTTTTTACGCTTCTGTTTTCGTTCTTGTTGGGACTTGGGATTTAAAACGTTTTCAGAAACCCTAATTTGTGTTTTTATGCAAAATCTTTGGCTTTATAACTTTTGTGATGCTTTCTTTTTCCCTTTATCTTTGAGCGGGATTAGAATAATTTCTCTCTCGATCGATCGCCATGGGTCTCTCAGTTTTCTCTTGCTTTTCAGGTATTGCTAAATTGCTTGTGTTTTTTAATTATCTCTAGCAGTCTTGATCTTGATGTTCTAGAACTTTTCTGGATAGATGTTTGCTTTCTCTGATCTGAATTTTCGAAACCCTAAATTTTGGCATATGACCCAAATTCATATTGTGTTTTTGGTACTCCTATTATACATGAAGGTATAATGGTACCAATTAGAAACATTCGGTGTAATTGTGTAAATAAATATGTAAAGTGTTTTACTTTGCATTCCTATTGGTTTTGACAAAGTTTTTCTGAATTTTCGAAACCCTAAGATTTTCGCATATGACCCAAATGCATATTGTGTTTAAGTGCTGGTACTCCTATTATACATGAAGGTATAATGGTACCAGTTAGAGACATTCGGTGTAAATAAATATGTAAAGTGTTTTACTTGGCATTCCTATATATTGTGTAGTAAAGTCACAATGGTGCAAATAAATACGAAAAACATGCCTTAATGTAGATTTCTTTTTGTTTTGACATTCTATTTGTACTGGGTCCAATTTTGCCAAATTTGGATTACTTGTTTTAGTTAAGCATAGAATGCAATTGCTCATGGGTTTTGGTTAAGGAAATATGGATGGAGGATGTACCCATATTGGAGAAAGCAGAAATTATGTATGTCCCAAACATAAATAACTGGGTTACTTGATTTTTTGTTAGAATGGTGTTTTCTGGTTATGATTAGTTTCTCTTTCCTTAGTCGGTATAATGATTCGATTTCAAATAAGATACTTTGGTAAAGTCACAACAGTGGCATTCCTATTATACATTAAGGTATAATGGTGCCATCGAAATAAAAGTTGGCAATGAGAATTCTTATTATGCACTAGATAGCACTATGTTGGCATTCCTATTATACACAAAGGTATAGTGGTGCCAGTTCAAGTAATAATATACATCTGTATATGGCACTGTTATTGTGCAACAAAACATAGACCATTGCAAAGCCTTGTGCTCCCTTCCCACTCCATTTCTTCTGATACACCACCATTTTAATTCGAGTTTTTTTTATTCAAAGTTCTTTTGTGATTGTTTAATATTCACTGCACACCCATGAAATGGCAGCCATTTCTTCTTTTGGTCTTATATTATTTCCTGAATGATGCATGTTCAAGTAAGATACTGTGTTCTATAGCATTCTTATTGAATGCTATAAAAGGCACATCAGTGGCGCTCCTATTATACATCAAGGTATAATGGTGCCTCTGAATAAAAGTTGGTGATGGGAGTTTCTATTTGCAGCAAAAGAGATGGCATTCCTATTATACATCAGGGTATAGTGGTGCATCCAAATAAAGGTTGGTAATGAGAATTTTTATAATGCAGTTAAAGGCACAATGTGGTGGCATTCCTACTATACATAAAGGTATAGTGGTGCCAGTTAATGTAATATGCCTGGAACTCTTACTGTGCAATGAAATATGAACAATCTTGAAGGCTCATGCTCCCTCGCCCACTCCATTTCTTCTGATACAGCACCATGAGCAATTTAAGTTTTATACTCAAAGTTGTTTTTTGACTGTTTAGTATTCACTGCACACCCATGAAATGGCAGCTATGCCTTGTTTGATTTTGTTCAATCTATTTCAAATGATGCAAGTTCTTTTGTTACATGGCATTTTTTTTAATGCTAAAAGGCACAACTGTTGCATTCCTATTATACATCAAGGTATAATGGTGCATCGAATTAAGGTTGGTAAGAATTCTTTGTGTTGGTGGCATTCCTACTATACATAAAGGTATAATGGTGCCAGTTGGATTTTTCTATAGATTCTGTTTCGCCCTGACCTGCAAAATTCAAAGCTCTGAGAAAAGAATGTGTTGAGTTTCTTGTACTTGTGAATTCTTTAATGAGTTTGGTGTATAAAAGTGAAGCCATAGAGTTACAACTGGTTGTCGACAAAGTGTGTAACTGGCAGGCAGACTTTCTCAGACATAGTTGTCCACAATCCAATGTATTCACATTAATTAAACTTAGGCAGATTTCAATATTTTTCTCCTTTTTTTGTGTTCTCAGGAGACAGCAAGCAGTTTTATTTACCATCTTTTAAATGTCCTGAGTTTATTGATGTAGCTCAGGCAATTCAAGTGGCAGTATATGAAATGAAGTGAGGTTTATCACTAGTTGTGTTGAGTGCTTTGCAGATAAGGGTTCTTGACAAAATCCAGGAGGACAATATGGATATGGGTTATGGTGATGTATCTACTTATTTATTCTTTGTTGTTTATGGTGATACATGGATTTTGTGGATAGTTTCCTTTGGCTGACTCAGAGTTCCTTGCAGGAGTTGGTTTACTCATTTATGAGATTCCCTAGGTGATGCAGTTCTAAATTAGTTTCTATCAGTGACAGAGGGAGGAAGCACATGTTTTCTTCCCTTGACATACCTTGTATTACAAACTTCTCTGAATTGGAGTTGAGCTTGCTGGAAAAGATAGCTGCTATTTCAAGTGGCGTTGATGCTGAAAAAATATCGGTGCTTTCTATATTTCGCTTTGGTATTATTATTGTGCCATTGACAAGCTTGCATTGTGCCTGATGTGGTTTCACATTTGAAATAGGTATCTATTTTGCAACTAAAAACATCTCTTTATAACAATGTACTTGTTCGTGTTGCACATCCGGTGGCTACTGCTAAATTGATGGATAATGCATCTTTTATGGTAAGATCTTCTTTGTGATTGATCATGTGCACCTTTACGTAAATATTGGCTGACACTTCATTATATACTTTCAAACAGGTATTGGACAAAAACTTTTCTAGATTTGCAAGCATTTGGATGCATATGAAAATTCAATGGAAGAATCAAGAAGACAGTGGCCAACATTATAAGTTCAGGCCTCGTGCATTTAGGATTGAGAATGTAATGGAAGTAGATTTATCAGCTCTTGGGAGGTTCCTTGAAAATGAAAGCTTCATTGAATGGAAAGAATTGCTGTCTGAAGAAGAATCCACTAAAATGGTGATGCTTCTTCACTGAGGCTGCATCTATAGGTTTTATTTTTGTCTTTAATCTTTTAATCAATTTGTGACTTGCCTGTTGATTCAGATTGGAGATAGAGAGAAGCATGAAAATTTAGAGGATGAATGGAGCCTAATGGAATAATCTATTCTGATCAATATGCACAATCAATTATTTGGGTCAATGGATCTCGTACTTTCTGTAAGTTGTCCTTGAGAATTGTGAAAAAATTTCCCTCAATGCAACACTTTGTTTAAAGGTTGTGGTAAAAGTGCTTCTAAATTTGATTATGCAGTTTTCCATAGTCTATTACCTAAATATGCTTTCCATTTCCTTCTTTAAAATTTGCAAAGGGATGTCTTTATAGATTTTTTTCTCTGTTCTTTCCTTTTTTCCTTTTTTTCCAACAAATATTTTCCCTAAGAACCTTATGCCATGTGCCTCTATTTTCATCTGTGCAATCTGGATTTTTCCAAATCACTGACATGGACATATTACATTTTTTCATTGTCTCTTACACTTTGGGAGTACCAATGATCAAAGGTGTTTAAAATTTATGGTTTACAGTGCATAACTGCATATTGATTGTTTCCTTCACATAGAACTAAGGAAAACAAAGTGGATCCTGTCTTCCTATTTGCAGGTTTTGGAGGTCTATTTTCTTCCGCTTTGGATGCCAAACTTTTCCAGGAGCATCTACTTCGATTATGTCGGGAGTATGAGGAGAAGTTTCCTTCCTCTCGTAAAGCAGATCACAAATACAATTTTTACAAGGTTTTACAATTTGTTACATCTTACTTATGCGGCACTCTCATTTTATTCTTCTTATTTCCGTCTTAAAGCAATTTCAGCTGTATTTATTTATTATTAAATTTTATATTTCTAGGATTCAAATACTCAAATAATGGCCAAAATGGTGGAGTTACTCACCACTCTTATGCAGCGTGTTCTCACTCTTCTAAGTGAATGGGAAGATCACCCTGGTCTGCAAAAAGTGTTGAATGTGATTGAAATGCTTTTGGCTATTCCCTTGAGCACCCGCTAGCTAAGGTAGGAAAAATAATCAATGCTTTCTGGTTATTGAGCTATTACTAATGGTTATTCATTTTTGCGGTAATGCTCAAGTGGGTGGTAAATCTTTATGAAGTGATGTTTAGACAGTGACTTGGTGGATAATTCATTTGGTTGAGTTTAAGGCTTAAATATAGTGTCTAGATAAAGCTTTTTTGACATACTTTCTTGGTGCATTAACATTTTCATGCTTGTGTATTTATTATAAAAAGGTGGAGTGGGGAGTGGGGCTGGCATGTATTGTGGTTGCATTCAGTGTATACGAAATCATGTTGCTCAGAGACTTTACTATATCCTTTTGAGGGCTAAACTATATATTGTTGTTTGTGAAGGCTCTTTCTGGATTGCAATTTCTACTTAACAGGATGCAGATGTTACAGGAACATGGCTCAAAATTTTCACTCTCTGGTATGTATTTTGGATAATTGAGGTATTCTTTATAGAACTTGTGATGAAATATTTATTTATTCACCTCTTCCCCTTTGGCTTGCACATCAACTTGATCCCCTTCTCTCTGTTGTCTGCTCATGGCAAAAGATGGAGTTCGACTCTTGTCCTGCGTTGCTTGATGAGGTTCAGGATCAATATGACATAAATGCTGCTGAGGTATGAAATAGTTAATTTTCATATATGTGGGACTATAAATGTAGTTGGCTGGGCAAAACAAGATGCATAAGCATAGACTGCAGGTATTAAATCAATAAACAAGCACACCCCCTTCCTCTTCTTCCCAAAAATATTTAGAAAGAAAGAATAAATGGGAAATTTGGATTCTTTCCATAACTAGTCCTTGATGCTTACCATTCCTAGGCAAAAACTTGAGGCCCAGTAACCTAAACCCTAAACCTTAAACCTGGAACAAACACTAATTGGTTACGAATACTAATATTTAGAAAGAAAGAAGAAATGGAAAATTTGGATTCTTTCCATAACTAGTCCTTGATGCTTTGGTCTAGTGGCCAAGGCCTCAAAAGTTCACCCGGAAGGCAGGGGTTCGAATCCTTGCCCTCCTTTCCCCCTTCCCTTTAATTGTAATGTTCCCAATGTACCATAAAAAAATTATATAATTACTGTAACGACGCTAATGGCAAAAAATTGCTAATAATCTTTTTCTTTCTGGGGTACAATTTGCTAATAAAAAATATATTGTTGTCCCTAAATGCAAAAAGTAGATTTTTGTTTTTCAAGTGTTCCACCAGTCATCATTTGTCCTAGGAAAGCAAAAAGTAGTTGAAGGCATTTCCTGAATTCACCAGTGCTTGATGTTTGAATGAACTCCTCCAAACTGCAAATCTAGTTTCACAATCTTGCAAACACAAATATATTAGTAAATAAATGGTCAGAACATGCCTTTGGATAGTAGACTGATCACATCCAGCAATATCAGAAGAATGCTTAGACTGAAGAACTGAGAAAAGTGGAAACCATAACTGCAATGGAATAGTCAAACTTTATTGAGATATTATAATGTCGTTTGGAAACCATCACCTGTTTTTTCTATAAGGTCCTTGTTAGCCTGATTCTGGAATCTGGATGTAGTAAAATGTAAAATCAATTCTCTTGTTAGCCTAATTATAGAAAAAACAGGTGATTCTTCACAGAGCTTAGGTTTTGAGCTTTTTATTGGATTTTGTCGTTTTATTGAGGTATTATAATGTCGTTTGGAATGTAAAACAATTTACTCTCAATTATTTATGTTCTCAGAGGCATTGATTTTAGGAAAGCTTCTCCCATCCGCGAGTCTTTGGTTCTTTATGTTGACTCACTCAGCAGGAACGTCAATGAAGGGCCATATAAGAGAAATATTCAGTACGTGTTTTGCGTTTTACATTTACCTTACCCATCTTATCTAATTTGTGTTTATGCTTTAGTTCCAGATTATGGAATGAAATTATATTAATTGAAGGGCTGGTATTTAGCCTTTGACTTATTATTAGGAACTTGTCTTCCATGTAGTAAATTGATCACCAAGACTGCTAAAATTATCTCTTATATATAGTTTCGTAGTTTGTTACTTTTGATATGCATATGCTGTATACTTTTTGTGTGGATGGGTTAAATTGCATTGTTTTTATAAACCATTAGACACATTTAGACTAAAATTGTCTTAATTTTCCCACTTTGTAGGTAATTTTGGTGAAGTCGTAAATGTGGATTTAGCAGTGGATTGTGCTGTAAGTTCATATAATTCAGATCTAGGTGTTCATAGTTGTTGTTATCATTATTATTACTATTATTATTATCTCACACGTTTCATTAACAGCTTAATCTTCCAAGAGGATATGGGTATGTTGAAGTCAAGGCAAAAGCCAATGCTGAAAAAGACCTGTTGTACATGGATGGTGTAGGTTTTTCTAAAAATCCAGAGTACAATTAGTGTTTTTCTCCGGTTTGGTGTTATGGTGAATCTCCTTACCGTCGTGGCGATAAAAAAAATCAACATAATTTAAAACTTGTAGAATTTAATAATTGGATTTAAAATAATTATAAACCCTTTAGATATTATAAAAAGAAATGTCACATAAGCCATAAAAAAAAATCTGGTATGATGAATATAGAGTCAATATGTATGGTACTTGTATTGTTAGATAATGAGATGTATAATTCTACTTCTACTTTAATTATGTTATAATTGGTTTTACACCTTTTTGTGCATCTTTGATAAATTATATGACTTCGCTGTTGCATTTTTAACCACTTTTCAACAAGTAAAAGTGGAAAACAATAGAATTAAACCAGCATAGCCTAAATTAAGATTACAAGCCATCATGTATAGTTCTAAAAGCCATATTCTTAGAGAGCAGTCAGGATGAAATATGGAAAAATGTCCTAAAATGATTTGTAAATTCTAAATATAAGCCTAATAAGACATAACTTATAAGTACTGAACTCTGAGACTTAAAATCTGCAGTTTCAAGCATATTCTGCCTTGGTTCCTAACTTAAGAGAAGCAAAGTCAACTAGACCAGCAGACTTTTTTACTTAAAACATGTAAAAGACCTAGCTATATGATTAACGTCTAGTTTATCTCTGGTGAGATACCACATGTCCATATCAGTCCGACAATGAATAAAGAACACAACTTTGAATCTTTTTTTTTGTTATCAAACAATCAGATTTTCACAATATCTGCTTAAATATTCTTGACCTGTTTGCATTAATTTGGCAAATCCAGAACACATCTCTCTGTGTTTGTGTGCATGTGTGTTCTGTTTCTCAGTCAAAATGAGTATTACCATAATATATGTGTGTTTGAATATTCTTGTTGATTTTTTCCTTCTGTTTCTGATGGTTGGGTGATTATGTTTCTTCTCCTTTGTAGTCAATTCTCTATTGGAGCCAAGCTTCAGAGTTGGTGTCCTGGTTACTCTTTAAAGCTTATTTGATAAAGGTGGGAAATGGGAATGCATCTTATTGTAAATTTCTCATTACTTTATTTTCCAGAAAGAATAAGTCAACTGTACATCCTTTTCTTGCACTATTGGATGCTTATTATTTTAATATTTTACTTAATAATTAGTTTGGAAATTATTAATATCTTCACTTCATGTTGTCAGTTTCGAAGCCTATATGTTGGTAGAGTCTGCGAATGTAACAACCAAGCATGTGGAAGAATTTAAGCACAAAAGGTATTTCAGCTTTTCTCCATTATGTGAGATTAGGGCTCGATAGTTCAAATGTTCAATATATCCTAGGATGATAATATTGCATTTCATAATTATAAGTTTGCATGCAATCGGAAAATTACTATGATACCAAGTGAGAGTCCTGCACTATTTTAGTAGTTAAATCTGGTGTTGAAAGCTTTTATTCATCAGTGATTTTGAGTTTCATCTTGTTCTTTATACGCGCGAGGGCTAATGCCATGCTTATTTGATTGATAATGTTTTTGAAGTTACATGTACAGTTTCTCTTTCTGCAATTTCAGAGTTTGGCTTATTGAGTGCAAAAGTTGTCCTATATATTTGACCGCTAATATATTTATTGGACTTGGTTCTTTTAACTGAATAATAATTGTATATCTTTAAGCTGGCTTCAATATCATCAGTTTTCACTGTTTGTTTCTCATATTTGGTAAAGCTCTATTGGCTGAGATCAAAGAGATCAGTGAGAAGAAGCGCAGAGAAGATGTTGTGCTTCTTGCTATTGCTACTGAAAATAGACCACTTATAATTCCTAATTTGGAGTTTGAATACCCTGATCCTGAAATTCATGAAGATCTATATCAGCTTATCAAATATTCTTGTAGGGAAATGTGTACAGCTGAACAATTGGATAAAGTAATGAAAATATGGACTACCTTTTTGGAACCCATGCTTGGCGTTTCTTCCCGTCCTCAGGGAGAAGAGGACACTGAAGATGTTGTGAAAGCTAAAAGCAACAATGTTAAAAATGGTAGTGCTAGTGTTGGTGAGAGTGAAGGAAGCCCTGGTGCTGGTGCTTTGTTTGCTGGAGTGGAACAAAGCAATGGAAGAACTAGCACAGAGAATTCTTCAGGTTTGCTTAAGGCCTCTAAATTAGTAATGTTGTTGCATGAGACGTGGCATACATTGATTGTTAGAATTTTTCTTTTTGTTTTCTAGGCCTTCTTTTCATGTGAAGTCAATTGGGCCTTTCGGCCCAAAAGTCAATGGGTCTAATGGGTAATTCATTACCCAAAGAGACGGCGCTTAAGAAAATAGAGAAACGAAAAAGACCACCCAAAAATCAAACACACGTGATGAAGGCGTTAAAAAACCTACAACGAAAAGACATTGAAAAGTTTTTTTTTTCTCTCTAGGCGCAAGATAGTGTCTCCATAAGTGCACGTTAGCCTCCCCATTCCTGCCATGGAAACCACCCCTCCGTCGGGGGATCCAGGCGACAGTCAGTCGAAAAAGAACTTTGGGTACAAGAGGGTTCGAAAAAAATGAAGATGCAGTGGTAAAGGAAGGGGTACCTCAACCGACATCACCCGACCCTACGTTCTCTAGGAGAACTCAACCCTCCAAAGCACTCTCTCATGGGAAAATGTGATTGGCACTCTTGAGCTAGAAAAACTCAACCTTTCATCGGAAAAAAAAAAAAACAATGGTTGGCCATCTTTCCCCATCTCCTTTGAAAATTTTCAGAAGGTTTGTGACCATTGGCGCAAAACACTGGTTGTCAAAGTTCTTGGCAAAAATTTTGTCTACAATTTCCTCTTCCAGAAACTCCGTCAACTCTGGGACCTGGAAAATGATTTCTCACTTGTTGGCCTAGGTCATGAGTATTACCTTATTAAGGTACAAACTCCAAGGGACTTTATGAAGATTCTAAAAGAGGGGCCGTGGGTTGTGGGAGGACATTACCTCACTATCAAACGTTTGCAACCCCTCTTTAAACCATCTGAGGAGGAAATATCCAAAAAAGTTGTTTGGATTCACCTTTCAGAACTCCCGGTGGAACTCTTTGATATGGATATACTCTCAGATGTGGGAAACCTAATTGGGAGGACTCTAAAGATTGATACTACCACGCAAGTGGCGGCTAGGGGGAAGTTCGCCAGTATATGCGTCGAGATTGATTTGAAAAAACCCTTAAAGGTGGAGTGGTCGTGGGTCCGATCAGTCAACCCATTGTTTATAAGGGCTTAGAGAACATATGCTTCGACTGTGGCTTATATGGCCAAAGAAAGGAGTCACCGCTATGCCCAAAGAAGGAAACCCAACCATACCCCAACCCAGCCCAAACCACCAACGGCGGTGACAAGGATGTGACTGCAATGGAAGTAACAGAGCAACCCGAAAACTCCAAGTAAGCCGGAATTTGGCCCCTGGATGACAGTGCAGAAAAGGAGAGTTAATAGCAAAAACAAGGCAAACTAGGGGAGAGTTGAAAAGACAAACCCTAATGGAAATAATGGGTCTAGGTTTGCGGTGCTTGAGGATGAGGACAAATATGAGTCCACCCCTGACAGTGTTAGCACTCAAGAGAACAAAAAAGATGAGTACAAAAGGAATGTCAAAGCTAAACAAATTCTCACTAAGCAATCCTCTGATCTCAAACAGGCGCATTCAAGAGTCAAAGCAATAGGCAAGGAGGTTCTTAAAGACATCACCAATAATCAGCTGGCTAAGCCGCCTCGCTCTCCGGGTCTTCCCTACCCGAATACCCGAACCAACCCTAGATCGGAGACTCTGTCAACCGCTCGTTTCTGCACGGGTTCGGGCGTCGATTCCTCCAAATTCATTATCAAGCCCCCCCATCCCCAAATCCAAACCCAACTCTAACCGTAACCTTTTCACCGCCTCCACATCCTCTTTCCTCAAAAACCCCTTACCAAATCCCTTTCTTGCTTACGCCTCTGATTCGATTCCAGTTGACCCACCTCCCCTGTCATTTCCATTACTTGAACCCTCCCCACCTCTTTCTTCCACCCTCGATGAATATGATCAAAAAGAAATTGACAAGGCCTCCACTGTTCTCGTGGGTGAGCCCAGTGTTAGAGACACCGGAGTTAGTGGTGACGCCAAAAGTGGTCAACCATTTGATTCTAAAATGCAATATGAGCCAATCCCCTCCCCCACCGACAGTGCTGGAAGTGATGACGACTCTACCAGGAGATCTGCTCTTAATAATGGAGATGCCTCAATGGATGGAGGCAGTGAACTCCATGGATACTGATCCTCAATCCTCCCTTCTTCCAATGAAAGTCCTCTTGTGGAATGTTAGAGGCGTTGGGGAAATATTATAATTATTTCTTTTTAATTTGAGGCTAAAACTCAATAATTCATAATTCATAAATCTGCCACGTTTTTGCTTATGGTTTGCATAACATGGCTAGATCTACCTTCATCAACCTTAGGTGGCATGTTTACCACTTGGTAGGACTTAGAAAGAAGGGGAAAGAAAAGAAAAAAGTAAAGAAATTTTACCATGAGACGTTGAGAGGAGGAGAGATATGCTGTCTTGTCCTGCTTCAAGTATCAAGGAAAGTAATTTGGTGTGGACCTTTGAGTGAGGCGGACACCTTGCTGAGTGACTAGGAGAAAGAGAGCCAGGGATCGCCGGCTATGCAGAGGAAAAAAGAGGCTGAGGACACCAGAGAGGGAGAGCAGATGTGCTTGTCCCACCGAGTGTGTCAAAAAGAGATGTTGCGCCAAAAATCTCTTGCTAGAGTTTTCGCGGAGAACTTTATGACAACATAAGGGCGTGCCAGTCAATTTGCTAAAATTGACAAAGAGGTTGTAAAAACTGGATCTGGTGCGCGGAGCAGCAGATTAAAAGATCAGAACGATTGTGGGGACTGGATCAAAGTCACACCGGAGCATCTAAATCATTGGATCCACACGAACTACTTCTCATAACTGGGCCTCTTCTCTTTTTGGATCAGATCTGGGAGATCTGCTTTGATTGCAATTGAAATTGAAAAGAAAATAACAAACTGATCTGTTATTTCTGAATGAAAAACACGTGTACAGTGTTTGTATGTCCGGAGACAAGATTGAAACAAGAGAAAAACACTAAAAGAGTGTTTGTTTGTCCTGAGACAAGATCTAAACAAGGAAAATATGAAGAACGAGTGAAGAACTCGTGATGAACAGGGTGAAAATAGCGCGAAACCACAGAAAAATTAAGCACGAAGCTTGGTTTTTTGCGCGGAGCAAGTTTGTAGCTGCAGGAGCTGGTTTTTTATTTCTCGGAGAAATGTCTGAGATGCGGAATCTGCCTGAAACCTGAGAATGGCCTCCCTTTATATAGGGGACGGTATGGGCTTGAGCATTTAATGGGCTTGCCTTGCTGAGAAAGGCAAAATCCTCCTCATATGCAGATGACAGCTTCTAGGAAGGTGTAGTGAAGTTTCTTCCTTCTTCTGATTGCTTCCAACTGCTGGGTAGAGGACAAGACATGGACTAGGGCGCCACTCTACTTGGATGGGAGATGGAAATCTACCTCCTGGGTGGTTGATGATAATTCCTTCCTCTTCCTATCACAATGCAGCGAGCCTTCGTTACTTCTTTTGTGCTGAATTTAGCTAATTTTAACTAAGTAGTGGCCAATTGACATCATGATTTGGACTTTGAACACCAAGGCCACGAAATTACTCACACTTAGACATATTTAGCTCTTAAAATCATGAAAATAATAATTAATTAAGGGGTCGTTTGGCATCGTTTTCGTTTTTCTGTTTTTTGTTTTTGTTTCGTTTTCGTTTTGTTTTTATTGTGCTGTCAATTTTTGAAAACAGAAACATGTTTGGATATACAATTTGGTTGTATGTTTTTAAATAAAAAAGTAAAAAAAAATGATTAAAAAGCATGTGAATTACTCTCAATCATTGTGTTTCTGTGTTTTGGAAGTGTTTTGGAAAAACATGAAAACACAAAATTCTTGCTTCCAATTTTTTCCAAAACACTGCTTCTGTTTCCAAAATTTTTGAAAACAGAAACAGCCTGCCAAACATGTTTTCACTGTTTTGTTTCCAAAAACAGAAAATTGGCAACAGAAAATAGGAAACGGAAACGATGTCAAACGAGCTCTAAGAAAATGGCTTAAACCGGGGTGAGAAAGCCATATGTCCTTAATTGAAAAGAATGCAAAAGTTGCAAAAGATCTCGGAATTAACCAAAATTTCACCAGTAGACTTAGAATATCTCCATAAGATCATGGAAAAAAATCCAAGTTGATTCGAGCTCTCTATCATGGTGAATTTGGTTTCACTCCCAAAAATGTCCTTAACTGAAAATCGAGTATAAGTTTTTACTCCGATGTCAGAATGAGGTGAAATTTTACCAAGATGATCTACATAGCTCAAGGATCATCATGGTATGCTCCTTGGAAAAAACCGCAGCCTCTAGCCTCTTCAATTGATCAATTTTGCTATTTTGTCCTTAATTGAACAAAATACAAGTTGCCGTTTCGCCTCCCGGGGAGGGGAAAAGGCTAGGCGATTTCTCCACTATGGTTGGTCGACTATATGGAGGAGGTGTGAGGTTGAAAATCTCATGCCTCTCTCACGTGCACAGATGTTTCTCTTGTTGACAAACTTTAACTCTCTGCCTCCTTCCTGCAGGAAGAGAAAAATATCTCTCTACAGGGCAGAAGGCGGCCTCTCCTCTGTATGGGAGACGACTTGGGCCTTGCTATGTATGTCCATGAGGTATTTTTTATCTCATGGGCAGATGACAAGCAATTTTCCTTTTTTATCTGTTTGCCTCCCTAGCAGGCAGCAATATCAAAGGAAACTGCTTACAATTGATTTTCTCTACCACTCACCTAGGCAGGGGCAACACATGTAGGGTTTTTTTTTTATAATAATTATTCAATAAAATAATTATTATTTAATTAATAATTAATTAATTTCAGCCCTTGCAATTAATTTACAAGACTTTCCTAATTCAATTTGAATTAAGGTGGTGCAGAAACCTAGTTTCTTTAGGAATTTTGATTAAATCCTAATCACACATCTTGATTATAATTATGATAAGATCAATTTACCCTCAATTGTAAATTGAGTATAAACATGGAGATAACAACAACAATAAAACTATTTTTATTTTACATACTCACACTCACATAATAAGTGCCATGAGTTTTAGCACAATATTATATCAACACATGGGCGGGGTACAAAAGTTTTGGCTATTTTTTCATACCCCCAAAGAATAGCGATATTTTATCTTTTTTAACAAAGGAAACGTGTACACCGGGTAGGGATGCAACCGGATAGGGTACCCGCGAATTTTGAGGTACCCGTACCCTAACCCTATTATTTTCTAGGGTACCTGTACCTTATAATTACCCGGTTATTTTTTAAAATCACTACCCGTACCCTACCCGTATAAAATATCAACTACCCGTTAACTACCCTAACCCGATAAAAAAACCCGAATATTTTTTTGATTTATAATTAAATAATAATAAATTAATTAAATTTAAAGGAATAAATTAAAATTAATTTGTATAATTGTAGAACAAAGTTAAAAATTATATTTTTAACAATAAACAAATTTTAATTAGGTTAATTAGGAGTAATTTTTAAGTAAAAATATAAAATATAAATAAAAATTTAATATTAAAATAATTAATTAGTAATCGGGTTCGGGTAGTGGGTACCCTAAGGTCACTACCCGAACCCTACCCGAACCCGTCACGGGTCCTAAAATACTACCCGTACCCTACCCTAACCCTATTATACAATACCCTAACCCTACTTAATCGGGTCGGGTAGTGTCGGGTACCCTATTATTCACTACCCACTTGCATCCCTAACACCGGGCTGAAAATAACATTTGTAGGCACCTTTGTGAGAGGGACAAAAAAGGGGTAAAAATCACTGGAAGGTTCCTCTACTATAGAAATTGTGCATTTTGGTCCTTATACAATTTTTTTTGTAAAATGGCCTTTTTACTAACAAAAGTGTTCCTCCGCAGTCCCTGTTGTCACTGAGCCATCAAATTTGATGATGTGGCACTAATGCTGTCTAATTTACGGATATGATAGATGACATGTGGCATAAAAATTAAATATTTTATTTTAATATATTTTTTATTGAAATTTATTTTTAAAAAATAAAAAAAGAAATATGATTTTTTTCACAAACACCAAAAATATTTCTCTCTCCTCAATAAAAGATTAAACACCCCTCTTTTTCATGAAATAAGGAAGAATTAATATTTTGAATGTTCTAACTCAAAAACCCACTTAATTACATTTTGTTACTTTTAAGTTTAAAAGTAAAAACTTCTTCGTTAAAAAAAATATATAACTTTGTAATTGTATTCAAATTAAGTTCAAACTTTCAAAGAGTTAAGCTTCAAATATTTTTCCAAATTAGGAAAAAAAAAAGAACGTTATAAAAGAAAAGAAAAGAAGAAGCTAGGTACTTTTCTAAAAAGGTTAACGGGTGATTATTGATTACTTCTGTCAAGACGAGACGATTGCCGTTTTACGAGCCATATTCGATTTCCCCGTTCTGCCTCTCATCATAGAGCTGCCTCCTTTAATTTATAATATCAAAAGGTTACTCTTTTATAAATCTTTACATGAAATTCAGATCAACTGGGTTTCTATTCTTCTTCTTCTTTTCTTTAACTGGATATTTGTGATTCTATCAAGCATCGATGCAGAATAATTACTTGTTTAGATTTCAAAGTTTGGGTTCGTTATTTGCAGTTCAATTGATTTTGTGCTTTGATCAGTGAAACAATATTTTGAACTCATGGAAGTTTTAGAAAGATATTTTGATGCATTTTGAAAATGAAGGGCATTGATAACTAATACCAATGTTAGTAATAGGGGAGGACTTGCTGTGAAGACTTGAGAATTTGTATTCTAATCTAAGCTCTAACTTCTTGTGCCAAAAAAAATCTAAGCTCTAACTTCATTCAGAATATTGTTTCCGCTTGTTGAATGTTTTTTTCCCTGGGTTGGGTTTTGGAGTTAACTTTCAAAATGTTCTTCCTCGGTTGATGAAAAAGATCAAAAAATCGTTGTAGCTAGTAGAAATACTACTAGTAGGATTTGAATATATCCTTGTTTATTTAGCCAATTCTTATGTTAATGCAGAAATATGTATATATATATATATATAGATTATATATGCCAAACTTAAGCTCAAATCGATCAGCTGTTTGGTACGTAACAATTTAAAATTTATTTATAATCACTCATGCATATATAATATAAATTCAAAATATACTTGACTTTGAAGCATACATAAAACTTGAAGAGCTAAAAGTTGAAAGTAGAATCTCAAAGAACTTCTACTAACAAAATCATATACGGTATATTATTTATAACAATATAATAATAAAAACCTAAATTTCGGAAGAGCATGTGATTTCTCCGCCTATGGCAGTGCAAAAGTTACCACCTCTGGTTGTCTGGCAATAGCAGCCCGGACAGCATTGCTCGAAACCCACAGGTCTCATTGTGCAATGTTCACCTTGTAGATGGCAGGTCTCATTGTTGGCATAAGGCTTCTTCACGAGGAGGCGGGAGGAAGCAGATGCCGGAGTTGGAGTTGATAAAAGCATTGTTAGCACCACCATACAAATAAATGCGAGCTTTTGTTTGCTAATGCTACCCATTTCTAATTGTCTTATTACTAATTTTAAATTGTACGTGTCATTACGTATGATCAAACTATATTTGATAGTTACCAAATTTGTGTTTAAACTGACGTCTCAAACTTTCTCTTTACAACATAACAAATTGTTTCAATTCATGTTAATAGGGTGACCCAAAGGAAATAACTGAATAATTTTTAAAGAATTTAATTTATTTATTTATAATAAAATGGCTAAATAGCCACTTTTTTCTCTGAATTTTGTCAATTTAGGACAGATTGCCCCATAAACTTTAAATTGTGTCACTTTCCCTATTGAATTTAGAAATTTAGGCCAATTTACCCCCTTAATTTAGAAATTTAGGCCAATTTACCCCCTTAAATTTGGAAATTTAGGCCAATTTGCCCCCTGACATGATTGGCATGACTAACAGATCCGTTAAGTCCCACCAGAATTGCTAACGTGTCATTTCCACTTCAATGCTCATGTGGGACCCACCGTATCATTTTCGATTATGTGGGGCCCACATGAGCGTTGACATGGAAATGCCACATCAGCAAATTTGGTAGGACTTAACGGCGTACGTCACGTCAAGTGGGGCATTGTCCAGATTTTCGAAATTTAGGGGAATGTGGCACAATTTTAAAGTTCAGAGGGCAATCTGTCATAAATTGTAAAGTTCAGGGGGCAAATGGCTATTTAGCCATAATAAAACTCAAGCGAAGGAAATAATATAATTATCTATACTAATTATAAAGCCAAGTCCTGAATTTGTGTCACGAGTTGACTCGGACACAAACTCAGTTTTTAAAAATTCAAAACAAAATAAAACTACCCATTTTAAATAAAACTACCCATTAGAGGATAAATATAAGTATTTAAATTTTATTTATATCATTTTAAAAAAATTACCGATTAAAAAAATGTCAAAAATTACTCAGGTAGTGAGTGCCCTATGTCTTGTTTTTTTTTTAGGTAAGGAAATGATATAATTATTATTTATGAAAAAATACGACTTGGCACTATATATACTATATATTATTTTGAGTGACTATGGAAATTACTTAAAGGCCAAATTGAGGATTAATGTGGTGCCTCCTTTTGGTTTTTTTTTTTGTCTTTTCTCACTTTTTGGGTGACTAGAAAGACCCTCGATGAATTTCCTCCCTTACTTTTCCTACTGTCCTTTTTTGTAATTTACTATTTTTATATTTATGATTAAATGTGTTTTAATTACATATTAATTGTGTGTGGATATTAGGATTTACCGGTTCAACTCCTCTGCCTGAATTCCAAAGGATTGGTGCTATAAATGTATCTGCAATAATGGTTGATTCATGGGTAAACTATTGATATTCCAGTTCTGTTTTCCTTTCGTCTTCATTTTTATTTAGGTGTGTTTCTTCTTTCCTAACATTTCTCTGAATTGTTTTCACATGGACTTCGTTCTGTTTCCTAAAATTTCCAGGTGGACGTTGATAAGATCCTTCCATTTAATTTAGCAGCGCCTTCGGATGGCATAACCTAAAGTGGGTAGCTTTCACTTCTCACTGCAACATTTTGAAGTAAATCTGGATTTATTTGTTGATTATTTTATTTGATACTTAAATTTAACGTTTCCTTATTCCCCTTTTATTTTATAAAAAGTTTTTTTTATTTATCATTTGACTTCTTTTTTATTGAGGTTTATATTAGTTGCTTATATTTAGTATATTTCCACATTTCCAAAAGCACAGTTAGCCAATGCTAAGTACAATTATTTTGTGATGCATTGTGTAATATGCTCCTGCAAATGTTCTCAACTAATTCAATTTTCCTACGACAACTATACATGCTCCTTGACTACAAAAAATTAGGCATTCCTTATGCAGAAGCCAAATTCTTCCACCTATCCGAGTTCATTAATTTAACAATTGCAATCAAGATAATCAACATACATTTCAAGCAACAATTAATATTAGTTTTATTTTGATAAATTATCTAGAGATGGAGGAGTAGAATTTTAGCTTTATTTTGATGAATTACCTAAAGATGGAGTAGAATTTAGGTAATGCACTTTTAGAATGAAAGAGAGGTCATGTGTTTTGCATTATATATGCGAATTATTTGTTTCGATGTATGGGTTTCTCCTAACTGATTAACTTACAGCCAATGTAATATCTTCTTACAAACCGACTTAAACAACTATAAAAAATATAAGCCTAATAAGAAAATGACTGCAGCGCAAGCGTAGGCCGCCCTGCTTGTAATTAATTAATTACAAGTGGATCAGCTCGCGCTGGCGCGTCGGGCATTCAGAAATCTATTTCTTTAAACAATTTTCTATTCGAATTAAATTGTTTGATGCGTAGGAAAATTCGAAAGTACTACGATTTTAAATGTGTTGCATCTTTAAAAGGCTATATTATTAACATTGAGCATATGCCCTAAAGTTAGCAATAAATAGTAAATATTAGTTTGTACATGGACAGGTGCAATAACTTCAATTTTGTTTCCTCCTCTAAAGTGTGTAGCACTTAAAACAAAAACTAAGTTTACTCTCCTCTTCATATGGACATCTAGAAATTGTTATTAGTTGTTTGATAAGACATTGCATCACTGGAAACAAATGGTTTGTGGTCTCTTAAGAATTCACAAATTGCATCTTTAGCTAAGTTAACATTATTGAAAAACAAATCAATAACTTGATGATTAACCATCTTCGGTTTTGTTATTAAATTAAAATAAACCCTATTTGTTATGTTTTTGGGCTGGCCAATAAGTCCATTTGATTTCTAAAAATAGTCTTGTCTATAATGGACTGATCATATCATCAGTATAAGATTTAGCTTTAATTTTTTACTTAGAAAATTTATATCAGAGCTTTTAAACGTTTATTTTGCTAACCCACTAATGTTACAATTCTAAATTGTAATTCATGGGTTGAATAGCATTAATAGACATTGTTAAAAACGGCTCCCACACAGCATAGACCTTAACTAAGTCTTGAAAATTCTCTGTAAATTAAGAAATACTCAACTCAAATCATAAATTTTTTTTTGTAAATTAAGAAATACTCAACTCAAATCCTAATCCTTAGCTATCTTATCTAACAACTTTGTTCTAACTTAAAATAAAATATTATTCATTTTGTAGAATAATTAAGTAGAGATAGGGGGGATAGGATTTATTATAACATTTATTGTGTGGAAGAATAATTAAGTAGAGATAGGGGGGATATGATTTATTATAACATTTATTGTATGAAAGGAAAAGGATAATTACAAAAAAGGGCTCAAGGGCAAGAACTGGCTAGAAACTAACCTAGGGTCATCTTAGTAAATTGACAAATGAGAAAAGACAGAAAATGATAAAAAAAAAAATTCAAATGGAGCCTCCTCATCGATCCTCAAAAGGGACGTTTAATAATTTTATTGAGTGTTTCAAATAATATGTAGTATATATACTATGATCAAAATAGTAATTTGTTGAAAGAAAATTATTATCAAATTAGATAGGAAAGAGATTTAATTTATATATCTATTAAATTGTTGTATGTATACGTAGTGTATTGAATAATTTTCATATCACAACAAATTAGGAAAATTGTTATAACTTATTAAATTTCATATCGCAACTGGAAGACATGAATTTGGCACGTTGAAGATATATATTATAGTTTTGGCAATTGTGGCATGCATACTTTAGTCAATTTAATTACTTTCTTTGCATACTTTAACTTGCTCTAAGTAGAATTGGTCTCTAATAAATTATGCTTTTGCCGTAGTCCATCATTCTCGAGCCATTGAACTTCAAAATTTGCAAATTTTGAAAATTCAATAAAATTTGCACCTAAAATTTGTCGTAAGATAGTAGTATATAGTATCCAAATGTTTTATGTTTTGTACAAAAAAAGAAGTATATCCACATGTAAGAAAGCCATGGTTATTGATGTTGTAATTTCGGATATCTCAGGAATTAAACAAACAAAAAATTAAAGCGGAAACAACAAAGCAAAATTTTCTTGTGGACATATGCCACAAATCTGCACTATCAAATCAATCAATTACAATCAACAATCATAACAATCTGTCTAATAAACTCTCAATCTAATCAACCCAACATGGGTGATTCTCTCACAACAACCTAAAGCTATCTTAGCTTTCTCTCACAACAATACAACTCTTTCTATCTCACACACAAAAATCTAAACAGAAACTGCTTATTTATACTAACACAAACTTGGGCTCCAAGAATCCCTTTCCTATTAGGATTCTTGTCCACCAATCAAAAGACTCTAGAAAAATCCTAAACCAAATCTAATTAGGAATTGAGGCAAAATCCTAACAATCTCCACCTTGACTCAAATTCCTTCATCAAATCTTAATTGTTCCACCCTTTAGCCAAATCCACAAAAGTGACTTTCTTCTTTGTTGGCAAATTCACATCCTTCTTCTCAATTTGATGTGAAGATACTGATCCATCTCCTCTAATTGTGCTTCCAATCAACTCATACAAATTCTTCGAATTCTTCACTCCTTTCATCACAATCATCGAACCTTTGGTGATCTTCAAGCCTCCACCTTGGCAAGAATATCCATAACCCAAGCTATCCAACTTTCCAAGCGAAATCAAATTCCTTGTAAAGTTTGGAACATACCTCACATTCCCAAGCATCTTGATACTTCCATCATGCAAACGAAGTTTCACACTCCCAATGCCTTCAATTCTTTCTTCACCATTATTAGCCATGTAAACAGGCTTATCACACTTCTCAAGCTTCGGAAACCATTCTCGCTTTGTGCAAATATGTTCAGAACAAGTAGAATCAAACACCCACATATCTCTAGTGTCTTTCTTTTCTTCTTGCACCATCAAAACAACAGTTTCTTCATCAGAATATTCATCACTATCAGCAGCAGCAACATTAACACCAGCCTTATTCTTCTCTTTAGATTTCATGAATTCCCCCAAATCTTCCTTTAACTTCTTGCAGTAGGCTTTTATGTGCCCCATCTCATGACAATAATAACACTCCTTATTACTGAAATCAACCATTGGCCTCGAACTTGATCTTCCTCTTTGATTGAATCTACTCCTAGATCTTGCATCAATCTTATCTTTTCCATAAGTTCTTCCACACTCCACCGTGAGAGCACCATTCTCTTCATCTTTCTTTTCAGTCTCTTTCAATCTATCATACTCAAAAATTGCAGAAGTCACATCTTGCAAGCTCAGGGTTTTTCTACCAACCATCAAAGCTCTAGTCACAGGATCATACCTGTCGGTAAGAGAATTAATCAACAAAACTGCTTTATCAACCTCTTTCATGACTTCATCCACACTTGTCAGCTGAGTAACCAATCTATTGAACTCGTTTAGGTGTGCCCTTAAACTTGTTCCTGCCTTCATCTTCAATCCAAATAATTCTCTCTTCAAACACAACATGTTAGTAATCGATTTTGACATACAAATCGACTCCAACTTATCCATCAACTCCTTTGGGGTTTTCACATCTAACACATCATACTTAATTTCAGTAGCAAGAGACAAACGAATTGTACTTACTGCTTTTTGTTGAATATCTCGCCACCTGTTCTCATTCATCATTGCAGGCTTATCAGCTTCAAGCGCATCCCCCAATCCTTGTTGTACCAACACATCTGTTACCGTACTCTGCCACATCTGAAAACTGTTCGTTCCATTAAACTTTTCAATCTCAAACTTCAGAGCTGATCCGCTACTTTTGGTCATCTCTAATCAACCAGGCTCTTGATATCACTTGTTGTAACTTCGGATATCCCAGGAATTAAACAAACAAAAAATTAAAGCGGAAACAACAAAGCAAAATTTTCTTGTGGACCTATGCCACAAATCTGCACTATCAAATCAATCAATTACAATCAACAATCATAACAATCTGTCTAGCAAACTCTCAATCTAATCAACCCAACATGGGTGATTCTCTCACAACAACCTAAAGTTATCTTAGCTTTCTCTCACAACAATACACCTCTTTCTATCTCACACACAAAAATCTAAACAGAAACTGCTTATTTATACTAACACAAACTTAGGCTCCAAGAATCCCTTTCCTATTAGGATTCTTGTCCACCAATCAAAAGACTCTAGAAAAATCCTAAACCAAATCTAATTAGCAATTGAGGCAAAATCCTACCAATTGAAAACCATGTCACATTACACCAAAATTGCACGGATTCGAAAAATCTAACCGGCTGCCAAATTGATGTGGACTATTAAGTATACTAACTTTCTATAAGCATGTTACAGGTGTTAGCAGATCAACCTTTCAATTCCTTTTCCAGACTTGGGACGAAGACAAGTTTACATTGAAAAGATTTTAGCCATTGATTAATCAACTACTCCTTCATTTTCTGTTTTTTTTTTTTTCCTTCTATTCATTTTACTAATTAAGGTTCAAGAGGTTGTAGTATTATATATAGGTTGTAGTAGTAATTTTTTTTTTTTTACATTTACCTAAAATGGTCCCACTAAAATAAGTGAAAATTTAAAGAAAATGTTTTATGACCCCTTTAAAATTGAATAAAAATTGTTTAAATTATTAATCTTATATTCTATTTATTTATCATTAGTCAGAAACATACATAGATATATATATTGATATTGAAATATTTGTTCATTGTAGACAAAGGTGTATATAAGTAATTAAGGAAAATTATATCATCTATTGTTAGTGGAGTTTAGTAGACTTCACACGAAGAAATTATTAGATAGGATCGTCCCACCAAAGTCCGGCTCCTGTCCATTACTAGTTCCATCCATTACTATCTAATATAGTCTTGGATTGATAACACCTGGATAATTAATTTTGAATGGTTAGGATTGAAATCCCTACAAAATCTCCTTGACACCGTTTTTTTTTACCAGACCTCGACACCGTTAACTCACTTGTTTTTTTTTTCTCTTTTTCCATAGTCGACCTTAACCCAAAATAACATAGAAAATTATTTTGTCCTTTCAATCTTTCTTTGTGTTGATCTTCTGCATATTCCTATTCAATTCCGCCTTGATTTATTTCGTTTGCTTGTTTTTTTTATTTAAAAAAACTCATAGACTCTCGTTGGTGGGATTTTTTTTTTTTTACTTCTTTCAACTTTCAACTAATAAAGAGTTTACTGGTTTTGTATGAAGTCTTTTGTCCGTTCTTTTCCCAAAGCTAAATTTTTGAGACTTTCATAATTTGCTAGATATTTGAAATTCATTTGTTTTGTTTTTCGGCCACCCATGTATTCTCATGTGGTTCGATGTTCTTCATTAATCAAATTAACTTTCATCATCTCATCTTTTGGTTCTCGGAAAACAATTCAAGGCATAACTAAAATTGGGGAAAAAAAGATTGGGAATGATATTGTGATTTCTGGATTTTTTTGAGATGAACGTTTTTAAGAGGGAGAGAGAAACATGATAATCAGAATTAACGGAGTTAAAAGAGGGTTTGTAGAGGTTTTAATCTTAACCATTAAAAATTAATTTGACACGTGTCACTCATCTAATAATGCATTGGAAATCAATGGATGGAGCTAGTAATGGACCGGAGCCAAACCCGTCCCACCACGTTAGTCATGGGACTAATCAATAAAATTGTGGCATATAAGTCCATCCCTATAATTTAGGCATAATTTAGTCCAAGATTTAGCCCATTTTTAAATTAAACAATGCATATAGAGTAAGTTCTCAAATTTAAGATAATATTGGGATAAGGTTTTGGAAATTTGTTGAGGTGGCACAATTTTAGTGGTCGGTCCCATTGATGACGTGGCAAATTTTCTAATAATAAGATAAGTGATAACATAAATTTGTACAGAAATCGTGATGGTGATCAGAAAATGGAAAAGATGAGAGAAGATAAATCTAAGTTGTAGAATATTTTTGGTTGGTGCAGATGTCATGAGAACACCAATAAATTGAAAGAGAAGACAATTTAGTCAAATATAGAGTACTTAATTAAGTTAGCCACATAGTTTTTACCTCCCAAAAATGTAATATGGATGATTAACCTAATTATTTCTTAAAATAAAAATGACTAACCTACTCTCCTTGTTTGCACAGAGTTAGGTTAGTCATTCACAACTGATTTGTTCTCCCATTGATAGTTAAATTAAAGTAAAACTGTAGTATATATAGAGTTAGAAGGAATTGGTTAATTTGCAGAGATTAACTTTGGAATTGAGGCAATAAATGCTCATATATAGGAAAACAATTCTCTGCCGAAATCAGCCATTTTCAACTAATTATATATAAAAAAAGTTAAACAATATGTTATGCAGGCATGGGCAGTGGATAAATATGCTTCTTCTAAACATGACTTTGTACATCAAATAGTTATAATATACTAAGTAGTTCATCAAAAGAGAAAGAGAATATGGCAAAGGTTGTGCTTTTTGGGTATTGTTGTTGATGATTGCATTTGTGCATCTTGTAAGCTTCTCACTTTCTATTCTGTTCTATTCTATTCTATAAATCTAAAAGCTTATATTTTTGTTTCTCTCCTCTCTTTCATGCTATAGTACTTTTACTCTTTATTAATTGTATAATATATATATAATATTAATAATAAGAAATTGATTATTTGCAGATGACATCAACATGGGCGTTAAGGCGAGAAATGTTGCTGTGACGTACGGGAACTTGGTAAGTTTACCAAGTTTTGGGAGGGCATGCGCATGTGATTCCTCCGCCCCTGGCAGTGCATACGTTACCAGATCTGGTTGACTGGCAAAAGCAGCCCTCACAGCATTGGTTGACACGTCTCATCATTGTGCAATGTGCATGCACCAAGGTGTCCAAGGGGATGGCAGGTCTCATTGTAATAAGGCTTCTTCACGACGAGGCGGGGGGAAGCAGATGCCGTTGGAGTTGGAGTTGATAAAAGCATCACCACCATTAAAAGCAATGCGAGCTTTTGTTATTACTATGGGTATTAACATGAATTGAAACAAATTAAAAAGTTGTTATATAAAGATTCATCTCGCAAGTGTGGAAGACATGAATTTGGCATATTGTTGGAGATATATATTATAGTTTTGGCAATTGGCATGCACTATACGTATACAACAAATTAATAGATATAAATTAAATCTCTTTCCTATCTAATTTGATATTAATTTTCTTTCAACAAATTACTATTTTGATCATCATAGTATAATTACAGTGCCAAGTCTCATAAATAATTAAATTATTACCTATGGGTATTAACATGAATTGAAACAAATTAAAAAGTTGTTATGTTGGTAAAGATAAAGTTTGAGACCACAGCATAAACACGAATTTGATGTTTATCAAATATGGCTCGATACGTAATGACATACAATTTAAAATTAATGAAGGAGAAAAAAAAAAGGTTGGAGAAGTTAAATGTATAATGAAAGGATGGGATTTATTTTTTAAATCAATTCTGCTGGCCCTTTCATTATATATATACATTTACCTTCTCCAACTTTTTTTTCTCCTTTATTAATTTTAGATTGTATATGTCATTACATATCGAACTATATTTGATAAAACATCAAATTCGTGTTTATACTGTCGTCTCAAACTTTATCTTTACCAACATAACAACTTTTTAATTTGTTTCAATTCATGTTAATACCCATAGGTAATAATTTAATTATTTATGAGACTTGGCACTGTAATTATACTATGATGATCAAAATAGTAATTTGTTGAAAGAAAATTAATATCAAATTAGATAGGAAAGAGATTTAATTTATATCTATTAATTTGTTGTATACGTATAGTGCATGCCAATTGCCAAAACTATAATATATATATCTCCAACAATATGCCAAATTCATGTCTTCCACACTTGCGAGATGAAATTTAATTAATAAGTTGAGTACAAATTAAACTGTATAGTATTCAACAGTACGTACATATATATTTGAGTTTTGTGCCAAATCAATTAACAGTCATGTGCCTAACTTTATATATGCATATATGATGTGTTTCAATTTCAGTGTTAATTAATGTCAGAAGATTAAAAAAGAACAAGACTTTTTCTCAAATTTGTAAATGGGATACAACAAAAATCTGTATTACAACAAAAAAGTAGTAGAATTGTTTATGTGTAAGGCTTATATGCTTGATCAATACATGCACATTCTCTCTTCTTCTATCTCGACATAACCTTAATTATGTCATTATCTCATATATCTTTTTATAATTGTTCACCTGTGATCTAATGCCTCTCAATAATCAATAATCATCAACATTCAAAAATATCCAACGGTAGAGGTAATTAAATTTATGAACAAATGAAAAAAAATAATAAATCCACTATATTAAATATAAATTTGATTTTATTCATAACTATCTTATCTTACTATTTTATCTTATTATCTTACTATCTTATAATAATAAAATCACGAACTCAAAAATTCTAATTGGGAAATTTCATAAATACCCTTAGTATTATATAGTATAATAATTTTTTTAATAAGTATTATTTTTAGTCATTTAACATTTTTTTGAGATAATTCAACCTTTTTTATAAATTATGGAAAGATATTGTAAATCTAATATTTAAATTTTTTAAATTATAAAAAGATATTAATAATCCACTATAACTATAATTAATAATTTACTTCTAATAATTATGTTTCGATTATAATATATTTAAATATAATATTATAATTTATAGTCATGAAACTTTTTATTTTAATTATGTAAAGATATTGTGAATACAAAATATAATTATAATAATTTACTCCTCATAATTATTTGAAATACTTTTTATTTATAATTTATATTTATTTAATTTAAATAAATTATGGCGCATTAAGAAAAAAATTAGTTTAATAATTTACATGTTTAAAAATTGGTCTTATGCCGAGGTTGTCAAGATTAAAGTTTCATACGCCGAGGAAAAACAAATTGCTGGTTTACTTTCGTTTGGCAAGTTTCCCACGATTATAATTAGGTGATTTTCTAAAGCATTGCTTCAATATTCTTTCCAAAAAAAAAAATTGGTTTAATACTTTACATCATCTAACCAAATCTCAGCAACATTGGATTTAAGAATTTGTTTTTACGAGCATCTGGATCATGTTTCGATTTAATTAGAAATTAATTTAGAAAAAAATAAGAAATACGATATTAAAAGCGTGAAAATCCCTCCAATATTTTTTGCGTTAAAATACATATTTTTATGAGTATTTTAGCCAAAAATTGAGGAGAAATTTTCGTGTTAATTTTTGCAAAATTTTAGCTGAAATCATGTACTAACTAACAATCACGGTTTTTCGCTAAAAAAGCATTCCGGGGACCCGCCTCAAATTTGAATGATTTTTGACTCCGAGACTACTTGAAATATTCCAATGCAATATTGCTTTTTTATTTTTCGCTTCTATTTTCTGTTTGTGATTTGACATAGGCTGCTGGAAAAATCTTGATTTAAATCGCTGCTTTTTCTTTGATTCTTTCTTTATTTTCTTCGGGAGATGATTCCAAATAAACAGGTATGGAAGCTATAATTGTAAACCACGATCGAATTTATGGAAGCATTGGTTTATACATTCCTCTTAGTATCTACTCTAGGGATAATTTTTTTCGCTATCTTTTTTCGAGAACCGCCTAAAGTTCCAACTAAAAAATGAAATGATTTTTCATTATCTCAACTTCTCTAATCAAATCTCAGCCACATTGGATTTAATGATTTGTTTTTACAAGCATCTGAATCTTGTTTTGATTTAATAAGAAATTAATTTGGAAAAAAAATAGGAAAAATGATATTAGAAACGTCAAAATCCCTTCAATATTTTTAGCATTGAAAGTTATATTTTTATGAGTATTTTAGCCAAAAATTGAGGAAATATCTTTCGGGTCATTTTTTACAAAATTTTAGCTGAAATCGTGTACCATCACGGTTTTTGGCTAAAAACGCGTTTCGGGACCTCGACTCATTTTTGTATGTTTGGCACCGAGACTCCTTGAAATATCTATATTCATCTAATAAAATCTTAGCCACATTGCATTTTAAGGATTTGTTTTTACGAGCATCTGAATCTTGTTTCAATTTAATTAGAAATTAATTCAGAAAAAAATATGACAAACGATATTAAAAGTGTGAAAGCTCTTCAATATTTTTGGTGTTGAATTATATATTTTTTATGCGTATTGTGGCTGAAAATTGAGGAAAAATCTTTCGGGTCAATTTTTACAAAATTTTAGCCGAAATCGTGTAATAATCATCACGGTTTTTGGCTAAAAACGCGTTCCGAGGCCCGATTCAGTTTTGCATGATTTTTTGCTCCAAGACTCCTTGAAATATCTATATTCCTCCAACCAAATCCCAGTCATTGTTTTTACAAGCATCTAAATCATGTTTTGATTTAACTAGAAATTAATTCGAAAAAAATAGGAAAAACGATATTAGAAGCGTGAAAAGCCCTTCAATCTTTTTTGCATTGAATTATATATTTTTTTAGTATTGTGACTAAAAATTGAGGAAAAATATTTTATGTCAATTTTTGCAAAATATTAGCCGAAATCGTGTAATAATCATCACGGTTTTCGACTAAAAACGCGTTTCGGGCCCCGGTTCAGTGTTGCATGGCAAACCAACCGGGCAGGCACTTCCAAGCTTTCGAGTCACCTAGCTAGCAGTAATCAGGCATCTTAAGGCGCCGAGACTCCTTGAAATATCTATATTCATCTAACCAAATCTCAGCCACATTGGATTTAATGATTTGTAAAACGAACATCTGAATCATGTTTCAATTTAATTAGAAATTAATTAGGAAAATAATAGGAAAAACGATAATAAAAGCATGAAAAACCCTTCAATATTTTTGTCATTGAATTATATAATTTTTATAAGTATTGTGACTAAAAATTGAGGAAATAACTTTCGGGTCAATTTTTACAAAATTTTAACTGAAATCGTGTAATAATCGTCACGATTTTTGGTTAAAATGCATTCTGAGGCCCCGACTAAGTTTTGAATGATTTTTGGCATCAAGAATCTTTGAGATATCCATATTCATCTTATCAAATCTCAGCTATATTGGATTTAAGAATTTATTTTTACGAGCATCTGAATCTTGTTTCAATTCAATCAGAAATTAATTCAGAAAAAATATGAAAAACAAAATTAAAAGCGTGAAAAGTCCTCCAATATTTTTGGAGTTAAATTATACATATTATGAGTATTTTAGCCAAAAATTGAGGAAAAATTTTTCGGGTCATTTTTGCAAAATTTTAGCTGAAATCGTGTACTAACCATCACGGTTTTTGACTAACAACGCGTTTCGGGGCCCAACTTAGTTTTGCATGATTTTTGGCACTGAAACTCCTTGATATATCTATATTTATCTAATCAAATCTCAGCCACATTAAATTTAATGATTTGTTTTTACGAGCATCTAAATCTTGTTTCGTTTAATTAGAAATTAATTCAGAAAAATACGAAAAACGATATTAAAAGCGTGAAAAATCCTCCAATCTTTTTCATGTTGAATTATATATATATATATATATATTATGAGTATTGTGGCTAAAAATTTAGGAAAAATATTTCGGGTCAATTTTTGCAAAATTTTAGCTGAAATTGTGAACCATCACGATTTTTTGGCTAAAAACGCGTTCCGGGTCAGTTTTGCATGATTTTTTGTGGCAAAACTCCTTAAAATATTTATATTCATTTAACCAAATCTTAGCCACATTGGATTTAAGAATTTTTTTTACGAGCATTTGAATCATGTTTCGATTTAATTAGAAATTAATTTGGAAAAAAAAGTAGGAAAAACGATATTAGATGCGTGAGAAGCCCTTCAATTTTTTTGGCGTTGAATTATATATTTTTTATGATAATTGTGGCTGAAATTTGAGAAAAATATCTCGGGTCAATTTTTGCAAAACTTCAGCCGAAATCGTTTGCCATCACGGTTTTTTGGCTAAAACGCGTTCAGGGGTCTCGACGCAGTTTTGCATGGTTTCTGGCATAAAGACTCCTTGAAATACCTATAATCATCTAACCAAATCTCAGCCACATTGGATTTAAGGATTTGTTTTTGTTTCGATTTAATAAGAAATTAAATTCGGAAAAAAAATGGAAAAACAATATAGAAGCGTGAAAAATCCTTCAACTTTTTGGCGTTGAATTATATATTTTTTCTGAGTATTATGGCAGAGAATTGAAGAAAAAAAAATTTCGGGTCAGTTTTTTCAAAATTTTAGCCAATATCGTGTACTAACCATCATAGTTTTTTGGCTAAAAACGCGTTCCGGAGCCCCGGCTCAATTTTGCATGATTTTTGGTGCAAAGACTCCTTGAAATATCTTCATTCATGGAACCAAATCTCAACCACATTGGATATAAGGATTTGTTTTTACGAGGATCTGAATCTTGTTTCGATTTAATTAAAAATTAATTACGAATAAAATAGAAAAAAAATATTAGAATCGTGAAAACCCGTCAATTTTTTTGGCGTTAAATTATATTTTTTTTCTGAGTATTGTGGCAAAACATTTGAGAAAAAAAATTTTCGGGTCAGTTTTTAGCCGAAATCGTGTACTCATCACCGTTTTTGGCTAAAAACGCATTTCGAGCCTTGGCTCAGTTTTGCATAATTTTTGGCAGAACGAATCCTTGAAATATCGATATTCATCTAACAAAATCTCAGCCACAATTGATTTAAGGATTTGTTTTTACGAGCATCTGAATCTTGTTTTGATTTAATTAGAAATAAATTCGAAAAAAAATTATGAAAATTGATATTAGATTCGTGAAAAATCCTTCAAATTTTTTGGCGTTGAATCATATATTTTTTCTGTGTATTGTAACAAAGAATTGGAGAAAAAAAAATTTGGTCAATTTTTGCAAAATTTTAGCCGAAATCGTTTACTCATCACGATTTTTGGCTAAAAACGGGTTCTGGGGCCCCTACTCAGTTTTGCATAATCTTTGGCGTAAAGACTCTTTGAAATATCAATATTCATCGAACCCAAATCCCAGCCACATTTGATTTAACGATTTGTTTTTACGAGCATGCATCTGAATCTTGTTTCGATTTAATTAGAAATTAATTCGGAAAAATGGAAAACCGATATTAGAAACGTGAAAAGGTGTTGAATTACATATTTTTTATTAGTTTTGTGACAAAAAATTGAGAAAAAAAATTTCGGGGCAGTTTTTAGCCGAAATCGTGCACTAACCATCACGGTTTTTTTTGGCTAAAAACGCGTTTCGGGACCTCGACTCAGTTTTGCATGGTTTTTGACATAAAGACTCATTGAAATATCTATATTCATCTAACCAAATCTCAGCCACATTGGATTTAAGGATTTGTTTTTACAAGCATCTGAATCTTGTTTTGATTTAATTAGAAATAAATTCGGAAAAAAAATATGAAAAACGATATTAGAAGCGTAAAAAACTCTTCAATTTTCCTGGCGTTGAATTTTTATTTTTTTTTTTTAGTATTGTGGCAAAAAATTGAGGAAAAACTTTTCGGATCAGTTTTTTCAAAATTTTAGCCGAAATCGTGTAACCATCACGATTTTTGGCTAAAAACGCGTTACGGAGCCCCAGCTCAAATTTGAATATTTTTGGCGCAAAGACTCCTTGATATCTATATTCATCGAATGAAATCTCAGTGATGAGTGTATTTTATACACTCATAGTAGCATTATTTTTAGGCCAATTCTAATTAAATTGTGTTGAATTTTTGATGAAAATTGGCATGATATATCTCACACTTTGAATTTATTGCTTCATAGGAAAACAAATGAAGAAAAATGATATAACGGAGAGCAAATAGAGAGGACACACTAGGAGCAGCAAGGTTTTAATTTTGAAACCCCAAGGTTTCTGCCTTTTGAAGAATTTTTCAGGGATTGGATATATGAAACCCCAAGGTTTCAAGCTTTTACAAGGACAACTCAAAGTGGCAGCTGTACACACAAATTTCGGTTCTAGGAATAAGATCCGAAAATAATGTAACAGATTACAACTTTGATAGAAATGTGAATGAGTTCGATTTTCTGAGATGATCCTCTGATTTGATCTCTGGGAATGGTAAAAATGGAATGATCGAGTGTCTTACGACTTGATCTCGACTCTTGAAGGAATGGCCACGGCTTCGTATTCCTTGGTGATGGACTGTAGATTGGTGGAAAATTTGATGAAGAACTGAGTGAAAACTTGTTGAAGAACAACTTGATGAAGACTTGTTGAAGAACAACTTGATGAAGACTTGTTGAAGAACTTTGATGAATAACTTTGGTGGAGACTTGTTGAAGAACTTTGATGAATAACTTTCGTGGAGACTTGTTAAAGAACTTTGATGAATAATTTTGATGAAGACTTGTTTCACTCTTGGAGAATTTGCTCTAGATGAAAACCTGTGGAGGCTAGCCTATTTCTCCTCTTGCCTTTTTTCCACCTGAAGCTCTCTTTATATAGAGGGAAAGCTAGGGTTTTGGTAGTATTGGGCCAGTAAAGTTGGGCCAACTTAATTATGTATTTGGGCCAATAGAATTAAGCCAACTTAATTATGTACTTGGCCTCTTCTCATGTGGACTATGTTTTGTTCTATCCAATTAAATCCCAAATTTTTTTTTTGATAGTCTACAAATGCCCCCACTTCAAGGTACAGATGTGTTCGCACTTGTTGTGAAGTAAATATGGGCCTTGAAGTTTGTATATATATATTTTTGACAAGCCAAACCAAGCGAATAAACTTGCGTCTCGGTTTTTTATGGTGATTTCATGTTTGCTTTATCATCTGTCTTCAGATCAGAGGTTGATGCAGATGCAGCCTTGAGATTATCCTTGGCATCAGAATTTGGGGTTTCTCCAACCTTGGAATCTGCTTTGGGTTCAATCGATGGTG